>CM037156.1:7503552-7516850 GCA_020921065.1 Vaccinium darrowii
ATCCTTCTCAGTCTTCGCAACGTACTTTCCTTCTTTTGCGCATACAAATAGCATACTAGTCATTTCATTCGACCGGTTTTGTCCTTTGGATGAAGTCCAAGTAAGAATCCAAAAACCCTTTTGTCGACCATAATCTTCATAATACTTTCGTGCTTCTTCAATTGTCTCAAAAGACATCTCACTAGACGGTGCTTCTAACCTTTCCACATCATTATTTGGAGTTTGCAAATCCTCTACTTCGAAATCATCTAATCCAAAAGATTCTTCCATTGCTCACCCTTCAATAAACCATAAAAAATTCAATAGAGCATTAAAAATTCAAGTTACAACAATAAAAAATTGTAAAAAATCAAGGCCCACAATCAATTAATAATCAAACAAGGCATTTCCATTGGGACGTTTCATCAAACAATAAAGTGAACAACCTGAAATAGTCCCCATTCAAATTTGAATAGTCCCCATGATAATGAAAAAAAAAATTATGTGTGGGTTGAAGAAATAGTCCCCATTGAAATTTGCTTAGGTAAAATTTACAGGAGTAAAAAAAAAAGAGACCAATTAATAATCAAACAAGGCATTTCCGTTGAGACATTTCATCAAACAATAAGTGAACAAGTTGAGTTTTTCCTGAAATAGTCCCCATTCAAATTTGAATAGTCCCCATGATAAGACAAAATTATGCGTGGGTTGAAGGTTCAAATTTGCTTCGGTAAATTTTACAGGAGGAAAAAAAAACCAATATACCAACCATCACTAAATCATTTACAATTGAGCCAATTAATGGCATCCTTATAGCTTGTAATCCTGAAAAATGGTGGGAATTAAAGCTTTCGGTTACAAAAAAGATAAAGAAAAAATGTCCGACTCGATTACTCCAACGAATGATTGCACGAAAGCAGAAAGAGCTATGATTACGAAGAAAAATTTAGTGGTTTAAATAACCGATCATGACTGTGTAAGCATCTTAGATAGAATTAACATGAAAAAGTCTCACAATTGGGCAAAGAACTTACTATGATTAAGGTTTTCGAGTCTGAGAATTAACATGAAAAAGTCTCACAATCTGTATGTATTAGAGATAGTCTGGGGTCGCCGGAGAGGACCCTTGCCGGAGAAGCAGGTGCCAAAGATGGAGGTGCCTAGGTTGGTTTCTCTGTTGTTAACGGTGAACGATGAAAAAAGACGGAGTGGGAGAGAGATACCGTCTATGAAGATGGGGTGGGAGGAGAGAGGTTATTTTAATCTCAGCCCTTGATTTCAAGGGCTGAGATGGACTGTCTAAAATTGTGTCAAAACTTGTGTCCCCGGATCCGGCCCCTATTATATATATCTGGTTGACAATCAATGGGATATACAATTCAGGAAATATTATAGTCACGGTCTATATTCGGATGACAAACACATGATATAAGTAGTTCGGATATACTATCTGGGATGAAATCACATCTGCACTCTATATACTGTCGATAAAAAATCGGAAAATGAAAATTTAAATGAATGGTATATGGAGTTTCCACAATATTATAGTTCGTCTCGGGTTCTGATCCGGCTTCGTGGGTAAGACTGGCATAGTGGAGATGTAGCGTAGGATCTGTTGTATGGTGGCAGTGTCGCAAATAACAAGTAAGGTTGGAAGATACGGTTTTCCTTTTTTTAGTTCAGTCGGTTGTTTTGTGTTCTCTTCCCTGGCTAGGTCTCCCAGTCCGGTGGATACTGGTCCCAGTGTGGCTCCCTAGATCAGGTGGGTTGTGGTAGTGGGTGAATAACTTTTTACGAGATTTTAGATCTGATTTACTTAGTTTTGTTGTCTGTCTGGTGGTGCTTTCCTTTGCTTGTTGTGGTTGTAGCATGTTGACTTTGTCGTCACTGCTAACTTGTGCACAAAGTCCCTCGTGTTAGCAAGGATTTGCATCTGATTAAGCACCCATTGGCTGTGAAGGCTTGTCGGTTATCTGGTTTACTTTCGTAGTCGGCTGGCGTTTGTTGTTGCTTACACCCTTGGATTGTATTTCCAATATTATTTCCCCAAGCATAGGGTTTAGGCTGGTGGTAGCATGATAACTGGTAAGTCCGGGTTGATTCCACAGAGACCGAATGCGCTGAGCGTGTTGAATGATTTGCGAGTGATGGTTTTAGCCTTAAAGCGGCAAATTTGGCTTTTGGAGTTTGTTTGGTGGAATTGTCTCAACTTCAAGAATGACTCGGAATTTAAAATCAACTAATTAAACTAAGGCAAAGTCTAGGGGTATTTAACGACCATGACTCGGGTTAATTCATCCCCTCTTGATAACCGGCTCGGGGCATCATTAAATGCCCCCGAACGGAAGATTTAGAGTTTAAAACCTTTACTAGAAAAATGTGTTTACCAAAGATTAGGGGTTTTCGGGACATTTTGCAAACGAATGAGTTGACATCACCCAAAGCATCACGCGTGCCAAGTAGTCAAGCTCTTGGCTACATGTGATCAAAGGGATTAACAAACTCACACTTTGGTTCATAAAAATGAAACCCCAAATTTCCGGTAAACAAGCAATGTATGCCAAAGAAACAAGATGGATGGATTAGACCCTGAGTCATGGAGTGTTAATCACCCCATGACTAAGCCTATTTAAACTACTCACTCATTACACTAGTAAATAACCCTAAAAATTGGAAGAAAACTAAAACCATGATTAATAAACTTGAAAATTGATTTTTAATGAAGATGTTAAGTGTATCTACAACATTAATGCTTGAGAAATTAACAAACAACACTTAGAAACAAGGGTTTTCAAAGGAATAAGCTAGAAAATCCCGAAACTAAAAACTTGATGAAAATGAAAATAAACTAGATATATAGAATGATCTCAACGAGAGTAGCAAGGTCTCTCCAATGGAGGAGAGAGGTGAGAGCTCCTAAACTAAAATAGACTAAAAATAAAAGCTAGGTAGAAGAGGGAGAGGAGAGAGACCATATACTATCAATTTCTCTCTCTCAAAATATCCTAAAAAACCCCAAAAAGTTAAATTTTCCATAAATGGAAAGTACAAAAAGCAAGTACAAAATCATCAGAATTTTGGCTTGGTATGGATACCTCTCAACAGAGGTATGGATACTAGTGATTTTGCTTGTCTGCGACTAGAGGTATGGATACCTCGCATCAGAGGTATCCATACCAAACTGTCTGTTCGTCTGGGTGCAAAATGTATGGATACCCTCCATCAGAGGTATGGATACCAATCTGAATTTTCTTGTTTTCATGCCTTGGTCCCTCCTTGGTCAAATGTGATGCTTCCGGACTTCTTCCAAAGCACTTCTAATCAATTTACGGCCTTCGGGAGAGACGGTACTTGGTCTTGTGGATGCTTGATCACTCTCGGATTCACCGGGAGTCTTTGTGAGCTTGAGACATGACTTGGCCCATCGGCTTGACTTGTGACTTTTTGATTTCCCGGGGCTTAGCCGAGTCTTCATTTTTTGGCTCTTGAGGCCCGGTGTTGGCATGCCATGGGACACTTGACCCTCGGTTACTTGGGACCCTCCCCAATGAGCTCCAAAATGCACTTATTTGCGTGTTTAACCTGTAACTATAAAAAAACAACACTATGCACATATCAAACATATAAGGCACGAACATGAGTGTGTGTTTGTGAGCAAAATGAGCTAGATAAGCCCCGGATATCTACAATATTAGGGGCTTATCAGCTGTCGCATTGTACTACCCACCAAGGTTTGATCTTGTGCTTAGTGTTTGGGTTTGAGTTGTTATTCCTTGGGATCTCTACTGCCAAATTGAGGATTGGTTCTTAGCCCATCAACCAAGTTGTTGGTTTGCCTTTGCCAAGGGTGCCACTAAGCCTACTTGTGTATTTGCGCGCGTCTAGATTTTGATAGATTCATTCCTGTATCTCGTTATGAAATCTATATTGCCCTCGGGCTTTTATATGAATGGAATTGACTCATTTTAAAAAAAAGAAATAAAAATAAAAAATTCTCTGGAATCAAACTAAATTGATCTCATCCATTGTGTCTAGGACCGTGGTAATGAAATTCGCAGTGCTGAGAGCATTGTTGCATCTTACGAGAACGACTATTTTTCTGTCTGGGAAGCTTGAAATCTCGATCCGCCTTTTGATTAAAAAATTAGACTTGTATACCTTCAAAAATATGTAAGGGTTGTATCTTAATTTCTTCTAGGAAATAGCAGTTTTTTATTTGAAGTTGGTTTATCCGCTGATATTACTTGTGGGATGCGTATAGACACATGAAATCGTTTGAAAGAGAGCAATGTCGTGCATTAAACGATGACACATGTAAATTGAGATGAACAATTAACTAATGAGAATGAATACAAGAGGAATGATATGGACACGGGGTCTTGCGATACCCAAGTGATACTAGGGCCATCCTATAGACGTGCCGCTAGGAATGATATATACTATGGCCGTCCTATGGATGTGTCGTTAGAAATGACACTAGCATCGTCCTATGGACGTATCGCTAGGAATTTCTAAAACTTATAACGATAAAGAAAATGATGACCCAACGAGTTGAATGGGTTTGACACATGTGAGGTATTGGGTACGTTTCGGGTACATGTCGGGTACGATTAGGCGAAAGCTACGAAATATTGAGACTTTTATGTTTATATTCATTACGTTTAACTCTTGTAAATTCGTAAGCATCTTCTTGTGGCCATCATCCTCATTTCCATCCCGCACTTGCATGTTATTGTATTTAGTTTTGGTAGACTTTGCTCTACTAAGCTAGTGAGCTCACCCTAATAAATTTCAGGTACTACGCATGGAGTATGGAGTGTTTGGATGTGACTTGAGAAGCTTAACATGAGAGTTACTAGATCATCTTTTTTTTATTTTTTTTTGTTGCTATGCTACTGGATCATCTTTTGTCTCATATTTTTTTTAAGAGATGAACTTGTAACTTATTAATTTCAATCTTTTGACTTGGGTATTGTAATAACATTTGAAGACTTATTTACTTTATATTTGGGTTATGGATACCCGTTGACTAGTATAGATGTGAAACTTTGACTTGTGAGATGGCTATGAACTTGGACTATTGAAATGTCAACTCTTATTTTCGGAAAGCTTGTTATTTATTTATGTTATAAATTTGAGGGTGTGACAACTGGG
This sequence comes from Vaccinium darrowii, assembly GCA_020921065.1. NCBI lineage: Eukaryota > Viridiplantae > Streptophyta > Magnoliopsida > Ericales > Ericaceae > Vaccinium > Vaccinium darrowii. The sequence continues at coordinate 7,508,686 of CM037156.1, forward strand.
TATCAGAGCTTTAGGTTAGAAAACCTATAGACTGTGGGAGAGATTTATAGTCTCGGAGCTAACACCATTGCATTGTCTTCTCATAAAGGATATAATTTTTTTTCCTTCATGCATTGTGTGTTTGCATGAGTGACATACATCTACGTGGCATTGCATATATGATTTTGTTGAGTCGTGTATTGCTACAACCCATGTCTGGGGAAAAATAGAGGCCTTGACCTCATCTTGTTATTATTGTTGACTTGTGTTGAGGAATGGAGGTTTAATCTCGAATGAAAGCGAATTGACCAATTGTATATATGATGTCACTAGTAATGAAAGTGGGTGTGTATTTTCTTGTTCTGTCATGGTGGTTTAAGAATATGACCCAGAGGATTGGCCAGCACACTTCAAAACCAACCTTTGATGTCACTCTGCTACCACGTGTGGTTGTGTGGAGGTGTGTAAAGAAGTACATACGTTAGAGCAAGCGTTGACACTGGTGGCTATGTTGCACTTTTAATTTGCAGGTGTGATACTTTCCATGTAATTTGTGTGCCAGGTACTTGACGTGATAGAAGTAAGAACATGCTTATTGGAAAACTGACCCTGCATATTATTCGTTGGTTCTTTTCTAAGTTATTAGGATTATCTTTTGTACTGCTATGATTTGTTGTGAGTTGTTTCTATATGGAGTCGATGGACTTGCTTGTTGTAACTAGTTGAAGTTTGGGGTCCCAGTTGACTAGGTGTTGCTTATTTGAATTTAAATTTTTTACCTTTCATGATACATTAGAATCTAGTACGTGTGTTTTTAAGAGTATTCCATATGTCGCAAATGGATCACAGGCAGGAGTGGTTGGCAGGTCGGGTTGAGGGTTCGACTTCGGCTCCATATGTCCCTCTGCAGTTGCCCGAGTTGGAGGTCAGTGATGACTTCGCTGATGATGATGGCGGGGATGAGTCGGATTGAGCTAGGGCACTTGTGTGGCATGGAGCTGGCTTGGGGGTAGGTAGGACTGATGGTTGGTGGTGTCGTTCTATGTTAGTATTTGTTATTTTATGTGGTATTTATGTCTGCTTTTCATTTGGGTCTATAATATAACTGACATGGATGTTTGGTTTTCATTTTGCGGACTTGGTTTGGGTGGCACCGATGGGCGCATTGACAGGTGGTTAGACATGGCAGGTGCGGCCAATTAGGGTAGTTGACCTTGCGCTTCTATAGGCCGCCACTTGATTTTGCAGTTCCCTTTTTGTTCTAACCAAGGTCATTATAATCTAAAAAGTCCTTAGTAGATCTTGTGCATGTGGTTGATCTCTCACTTATGCATGATTAATAATGATGTTGCTTATTTTGTGGAATCATATTTAGACAGACTGTGCGGTTATTTCTTGCTGAGCGTTGATTTTGATTGGCACGTGGCAACCAGTTGTTCGGTTCCATGCATTTCGCCAAGCGCTTATATGGGATGTTGAGTGTTCTAGTGAGTGAGTGTAACGCGTTTGTCTTTGTGGTGATATTCATTCTCACGTGTGGAGTGATGCTATCTGTGTTCAATTTTCTGTCAAGGCATGCATGCATTTGAGTTACAAGCATATTAAGAGGCAGATATCTATTACTGTGACTAATTGTTTCTATAGGCGGTATAACCACCGCACCCCTGTTGGTGTTTTCTAGTTTCCTATCTTTAGTTGCATTTCGTTCGTTCCTAGGGACTAGCAACGCTCAAGTTGAGGGGTGTGATAGGCGCGCAATGTCACAGATATAAGCGCCTAAGTAGGGCGAATGAGCACGTTAGAGGTGCGATTTATTTTATTTTTTCACTTGATGCGGTGTTGTCTCTTGTTTTTTGTGTTTTGCTTGTTTTTGTAGGCAATGAGCCGGAGGAGCACGTAAAGTGGACATAAGATATCGGGCATGTGAGAAGTCGGTGGGACCCAAGGAAGGACGAGGAAGCTTGAAAAGCATTTTGAGGGTGTCAGTATCGATACAGGCATTCCACTGTATCGATACCGAGGTGCTTATAGGTGAACAGAATCTACGGGTATCGATACTGTGTTTTGCCTGTATCGATACCGAGTGTCCTATCTTCGGTTGGTTGACTTGCCACGTGTTTTCACTTCGGGGTGGAGCATAAATACTCCGTTTATGGGTCGAATTAGAGTTCCACGAATTGTTCTTAGTTTTCTTATTTTTTCGAAGATCGGCTACAATTTTTCTTCAGCATTCTACGTTTCAAGTTTGTTCCGAATTTTCAGACTTTCGGCTTTGGATTGGTGATTCGAATTAATAATTAAGTTTGATCTTTGCTTGCCATCTATGGTATTGTTTCCTATTGTTCTTATATTTTATTCTTCAAGCATGTCTAGATCTAGGTTTAATTTGATTTCTGCAGTTACTAGAATCATGAGGGAGTAGTCGTTACGAGTGCGGCTGCGGGGCGAAGGCGCCGCACGTCTAGACTAACCAACGTTTCACCTCGGGGCCGAATTAACTCAACTTTCAGGCAATTTTAGGAAACAGAAATTTTGCTAACAAACAAAACCTAGGCATCGCCGGAATTCAGTAAAAGAGGTGGTGCGCATTTGTTAGGAAGCCTTTCTTTTATTCTAAAATTAGTAAAAGAGGAATTGTGGCCCGAGTAAATATCGGTTAGGCTAGTCGTTGACGCTGGGTTCCCTCAGCTGTGCTCTCTGTATTAATTTGCATTCAGTTACATTAGCTTAGTAATTTAGTTAATAAATTTCATCAAATCAAGGGGTGGCTACCTAAGAGCCAGGTAAAACTGCACTTTCACACTTTTGAGTCAGGCACTTAAGTCGTCTCTGTGGTTCGACTCCGGTACTTCCGGATTTATTGTGCTACACTGGTCGAGAGTCCTACGCTTGGGACGCGTCTTTATTCGTCTTATTTTTAGTCACTTGGTCGGTCAAGCATTTCTGGCGCCGTTGCCGGGGACCGGTAGCAAGTGTTCAGAGGTGTAGAGTCGTAGTTTAGTTTTGTCTTTCAGTTAAGTAATCATAGGTAGAGGTAAGAAGGGTTCTCCTAGGCAGGACCCTCTTTATTTTCGTGACCCTACGAATCGGTTAGTTCGAAGGGAACTGGAGTCGAGTCAGCCCTTATCCCCTAGTGTTTCATCTGCTAGCTCAGAGTCAGATTCGGCTGAACTCCATTCCGAATCCATTTCTATTAGTGGTCTGTTTATAGAATTACCGTTTGAGTCAGTAAGTGTCAGTAATCCACTTTACCAGTTAGAGTCGGAGATAGAGGATATGGCAGACCATCGAGTAGCTCCACAGCCGTCTTTGAGGCAACACCTTCATCCTGAGAGGACCACTCCTCTCAGACCGATTGTGTTCCCTCGGGAGACACAAGAGGCACGCAATGCCTTTACTGTAAAACCTGGTGTCCTTAACAGCCTCCCTAGTTTCTATGGGAGGGAGTGCGATGACCCATACGAGCATGTGCGAACCTTCGAGGGATTGGTGCGCAACCTCGCGTCCAATACCCAATATGATAATGCATGCCTCAAGCTGTTCGAGGCAACATTAAAGGATGGCGCACTCTTGTGGTTTAGAATGCAGAAGTCTCAGTCTTTCACTACTTGGGCATAAGTGCGCGACGCTTTTTATAGGAAGTACTTCTCTGACGCTAAGACTACAAGTTTTAGGCGTCAAATCCAGGGTTTCAGATAGGAGAGAAGTGAGTCGTTTCTCAAGGCCTGGGAGTGCTTTAAGGAATTGATCCTCAGACTGCCACACCATGGCTTTGAGAGGATTCAATTAGTCGAGTTTTTCCACCTGGGTCTCAACGTAGAGGCTGTCCAGCACATAGAGTATTTTTGCAAAGGGGACGATTTCTTGTCCAAAACAGCTGAGCAGGGGTGGGATTTCTTAGATGACCTAGCTGATAGGCAGAGGGCTTTAGAACCATCCGATTTTGAGCGATCAGGACCTTCTGGCTCCACCATTGTCCCTGTCACCATTCGGGACCAGCGCCTTCAGGCTCAGGTTGAGAAAATGGCCTAGCGATTAGAGGAACTAGAGGTGAGACAGACTCGTCCAGTACATGAGGTGAGCATAGAGGAAGTCTGTGTTTGGTGTGAATGCAAAGGGCACACCGCAACCGCTTGCCCTGGGTTTCTAGCGGCCAAAGGGGCAAGTCAATTCAACCAGGAAGAGGTCAATGCAGTTAGGACTTGGGATCCCTTTTCGAACACGTACAATCCAGGATGGAGAGACCACCCTAACTTTGGGTGGTCGGAGTCCAGATCCGTAGGTGGAGGTCAAGCTCAACCCCTTGCGCTACCTCCGCTGCAGCAATTCCCACAGTCCCAATCATTCAGGCCCTTGCAGGGCCAAGTCATTCCGTACCACTACCAGCAACAGCCGGGTAGGGGGGCAGGTCCATCCACTCGTGGTCCTCCCCCAGGTTATTCGCAGGTGGTTGCACGAGATCATAAGTTAGAGGAGAATGTCAATTCCATGATGCAATCACAGATGACATTTCAGACTGAAACGAGGCAGCAAATAGGAGCCCTTACCACTCAGATGTCACAACTCACTGCGATTATTAGTCAAATGCAGCAGGAGAAGGGTAGGTTTCCAGCCCAGGGTAGTACAGCGGGAGCCCATTATTTAGGCAATACTCCAGGTCCTAATGTTCAGAGTCCGAATCAGGATGAGGCTAAATCGGTCACCATTCTCAGAAATGGGAAAGCGATAGATAAGTCCATTGCACCAAAGCAAAAACCAGCCCCACCACCGGAGTTGGTTAATGCACAAATAGCAACTCCTGAGGTTGTTGAGGAGTCACCTGAGGTGGTGGTGCCTGCTGTTGCGGCCCCCACGACTCAAACGCCGCCAGCGATACCATTAGCTCCATTTCCTCATAGGCTGGCGGTGAAGCCTAAGCAGAACATGAACCATAAAATGTTAGAACTTTTTAAGAGGGTGCAATTCCCTATCACCTTAATGGAGGCAATTGAGTCTTTTCCACAATGTGCGAAGGTTCTGAAGGACCTTTGCACAACTAAGCGCAAGAATCAGAACAATGCGGTTCTGACAGAGCAAGTGAGCTCCATCCTTCAGACTGAGATTCCTGCCAAGTGCAAGGATCCAGGGTGTCCCACCATACCCATAGCAATTGCAGGTCAGACTTTCGATAAGGCATTGTTAGATTTGGGAGCGAGTGTCAATTTGCTCTCTTATTCAGCATTCTTGAGATTGGGCCTTAGAGACCTTAGAGAGACTCCCGTCACACTCCAGTTGGCAGACCGGAGTGTTAGGGTACCCAAGGGAGTGGTGGAAGATGTGTTGATTCGGGTGGGCGAGTTCCAATTTCCTGCAGATTTCATTGTGCTAGATATTAGCCCAGGTCCCGAGGTTCTAGAAAAGACTCCCATCATTCTAGGTCGTCCTTTCCTGGCCACCTCCAATGTCGTCACGAACTGTAAAACTAGCAAGGTCTAGTTATCTGTTGGCGAGGAGAGAATGGAGGTGGATGTCTACAGTGTGTGTACTTTGGGTGGAGATGATGAGGAGTCAGAAGAGCTGTGTTTGATTGACACACTCATTCAGGAGCACATCGATACAGTCCTGTATAAGGACCCTCTGGAGGTTGCTCTTACCACTGAGGAGGTGTCATTCTTAGAGTCAGCAGAGGTAGGCACCTTCCGTGATATGTTAGAAGTTGAGGATGAGTGCGAGGATTTATGTGGGGTCGCTCATGACCTAATGTTCGAGCCTTTGGGCAACCCTCCGCCCAAGGTTCTTCCATCTTTAGTCCAGCCGCCTAAACCAGAGTTAAAGCCTCTCCCGGACATGCTCAAGTATGCCTTTTTGAAGGGCAATGATACTTATCCGGTAGTGATTTCCTCAACCATTGAGGAAGATCAAGAGAGGAAGCTGCTTGACCTGCTGAGAGAGCACATAGGCGCACTAGGTTGGACCATAGCTGATTTGCATGGTATAAGCCCCATGGTGTGTACACACCGAATCATTCTTGAGGATAGTGTGAGACCTTCTAGGCAACCCCAGAGACGCTTGAACCCCAACATGAAAGAGGTGGTTCGAGCGGAAGTCCTTAAGCTTTTAGATGCAGGTATTATATACCCAATTTCCCATAGTGAGTGGGTAAGCCCTGTGCAGGTTGTGCCTAAGAAGGCTGGGGTCACTGTGGTGACCAATGAGCAATGTGAGTTAGTGCCGACTAGGATTCCTACAGGTTGGCGAGTTTGCATCGATTACCGGAAGCTCAATGCGAGCACCCAGAAAGACCACTTCCCTCTCCCTTTCATTGATCAAATTTTGGAGAGGGTGGCTGGTCGAGCTTTTTATTGTTTCTTAGATGGGTATTCGGGGTACAACCAGATAGAGGTCACGTTAGAGGACCAGGAAAAGACCACTTTCACGTGTCCGTATGGTACATACGCTTACCGTCGCATGCCCTTTGGGTTGTGCAATGCACCTGGTACCTTTTCCAGGTGTATGATGGGGATTTTTAGTGACATGGTTGAGAGGATTGTAGAGGTCTTTATGGACGATTTTTTGGTCTTCGGGGACTCCTTTGATGGGTGCCTTGAGAATTTAGGCAAGGTCTTACAGAGGTGCGAGGAGAAGCACTTAGTGTTAAATTGGGAAAAGTGCCACTTCATGGTGACCCAAGGGATTGTGTTAGGGCACATCGTGTCCTCCAAGGGTATTTAGGTGGACAAGGCTAAGATAGACTTGATTCGTAATCTTCCTACCCCTAAGTCTGTCAAGGATGTGCGTTCATTTCTTGGACACGCTGGTTTCTACTGGCGGTTCATTAAAGATTTTAGTGCTATCTCCCGTCCATTGTGTCAATTGTTGGCGAAGGACGCACCCTTTGTGTGGTCCGAGGCATGTGAGGAGGCATTCCTTAAGTTGAAGCAGAGTCTCACGACTCCGCCGATTGTGCAATCCCCTGATTGGAGTCTTCCCTTTGAGTTGATGTGTGATGCTTCTGACTATGCAGTCGGAGCTATTTTAGGACAGAGGAGAGGGAAAGACCCATTCGTGATTTATTATGCAAGCAAGACACTCAATGAGGCACAAATGAATTACACCACTACTGAGAAAGAGTTGCTAGCGGTGGTGTTTGCCTTAGATAAGTTTCGATCCTATCTGGTGGGCTCGCAGATCACGATCTTTATCGATCATGCGGCCCTTAAGTACTTGATGACCAAACAAGATGCGAAGGCTCGCCTTATCCGGTGGATTCTGCTTCTGCAAGAATTCCATCTCATCGTTAAGGATAAGAAGGGGCTAGAGAATGTAGTCGCTGACCATCTGTCTCGTCTGGGGTTTGAGGACCCCACCTCAGATATTCCCATTAGAGATTCCTTCCCAAACGAGCAGTTGTTTGCTACTAATGAGTGCCCATGGTATGCTGACATTGCCAATTATTTGGTAACTGGGCAGATTTCTTCTTATTGGTCTACCCAGGAGAAGCAGCGATTTTTGAGGAGTGTCCGACAGTACATATTTGATGACTCTTACTTATTTAAATACTGTGCGGACCAGATTGTGCGCAGATGTGTCCCCGAGTCTGACCAGCAGGGAGTCATAGAGTTTTGCCATAGTGAGGCATGTGGGGGTCACTTCTCTGCAAAGAAGACTATGTGGGGTATTTTCCAATGAATACAAAGAACGAACAAGTTAGCTCGTCCAGAGCCATCACGTGATTTGCACGAGGGAAGAAGTACGGAACAGTATGCCAACGATCACCAAGCCCATAATTCAGCAAATACCCAAGTCTACCTGCTCGTCGGACAACGCAGAGGGAATGGCCCGATACGTGGGAAACCCTAGTAGCAGCCTTACCTTGTGAAGATAAGGAAAGGAGGAAATATTCGAAGGTATTCCCAGAATCAGATGAGTTTGTGAAGATAAGCACAATCTTACTCAAAGTTAGAAAACTAGTCAACTTACTAAACAAGGAGCGAACTCCCATGTTGGGTAAAGCTCCAGATGAGCAACATGCGGCCATCTCGGCAAGAATCCTTATCGAATAAGGATACAGAATCATGCAGGCTACGCTGCCCAATAAGGAAGAATCCTAAGCTTGGAAGGATTCCATACGGAGAAGAATTCTACAAAGAATGTAAAGGCAATCTAATCGCCTATATAAGTAAATGACTCCTAAAGACTAGATGTAT